>CM053791.1:408743008-408768008 GCA_028749045.1 Cupressus sempervirens
CCTTCACAAAATCAAATGTAAACCATTTTTTTTGAGCTAACATGGAAGGATTTTGAAGGATAATAAGGTTAAGAATGAATCTTTTATATTTCCTACGCAATCAGCATGTAGCCAATAAGAAAAATGGAGAAGGCATGCAACCAATGAGAAAAGTGCAATAAATGAGTGGGAATTCAAGACTCAATATGGATAATAGATCCATACCTAACTCTAAGTCTATGAAATATTTATAAGAAGGCTTAAACCCCATGATTTCATGTTGCTGAATAGAAGTTAAGTTGCTAAGAAGATAGCAAAATTGCAAAATAGGGCAAACAATAGGGGCATCACAAACTTAGTGAATTGAATAGAAATTAGATATTTAGTTGATTAGAACAAAGCAAGGGACACAAACAGATATTGGATCAAGCAAGGATCACATCAGAATGAGTAGATCAAGTGCCTGAAATTAGCAATTGAAGATTGTAAGCAATTAGGTCAAAAGATTTCCAATACTTTCTGGCAACTGTATTAGATAGTGGAAATCCTATGTTGATAGTTTAGCTTAATAGCTATTTTGTAGATCCTTTGAAGAGGTGAATAAATCCTTTAACAGGGTGACACTTCATGTAAAGTATTTTTAAATCCTTTAACTAGGTCACTATTGACATATTGTAAAGCCTTTAACAGGGTAGGCCTTTCACAAGGCAGACCATCAGAAGTGGTGAAACAATTATTGTTGCAATGATTTTGTGGGTATCATCCCCACCCCAATTTTACCTTCTTATTCCTGGAGGGTTTCTGGGGTACCAAATTCTAGTGTCATGTGTTGATGCATGTGTTTACTTTATGTTTTATGTTTGCATGCATGCAGTTTGCTTTTAGTTATTTGTTTTTAAGAATTTGAGAAGGATAAAGTGTAGTACTTCTGATTCACACCCACCCCCACCACACCCCCCCCCCCCCCCCCAGTACTCCTCTCAGAAGTACTCTTCCCATTTGAATATTCCAACAATAGGGATTAGAGAAGGGTTCTTACAAGGAGAAACCTAACAGCTTAGAGAAAAGATCTAAAGATGGAAGTCTTCAAACTTGGGAAGATTATAGAGAATTAGGTGATTGATGTGCACCTCGCTCTAAACAAATTGGAGGAAGCCAGAGAGGAATTGAGAAAGTCCTTGAAAAGAAGGAAGGATATAGCCATAGCTGAAAATGACATACACTACAAGGAGATTGATACCACACAAGTATTTGCCAATGGAGATTCTAAGGAATTTGATGCAGCAATAGCAGAATTGATGGAGAAGAACAGAGCTCAAGTAGAAGAAATTAGAATACTCAAGCTTGAACAAGAATCAAAGCCATAATGCTTTGTGAAGTAACTAAACAGAAGAAGAAAACCATTGAAGACAAGGCTATGATAGAAGATGACAAGAGAAATCTTACCTATAGACTAGAGGAAAAGACAATTGAGTTTGAAAGAATCTCAAACATGCAGCTTGACACCTTAAGCTAGATGATGAATGCTAATCATGAGCTAAACATGAAGGACATTGAGAACTCCACCTTGAGAATGCAAAATGAAAAATTGCAGAATTAATTGAGGAGAGAGAAGGAGATAGTAGAAAGATTCAACAAACCCAATGAGGCTACCAAGTACTTTGAGTAGTTACTAAAATCACCAAGGGCCAGTAATGATACTTCATGACTTGGTTACACCAACATTGAACAAGGAGAATCATCCAAGACTATAGAAGAAAGGAGTAACAAAAGTAAGAACACTAAACCTATTTTTCATTTCTGTGGTAAAAAGGGACATACCTATAATGTATGTAGGAGTAAGAAGAACAATCAGCATGATAAGCCTAAGAATGCAAGCTACTATCATAAGTGCAAAAAGCAAGGACATCAAGCATAAGAATGTAGGGCTAGGACTATCAGAACACCAAGATTTGATGGTCACTCCTACAACTGCAAAAAGTATGGACATAAAGCTTTTGAGTGCAGATCAAAGCCTATGTGGACACCTAATTAGCCTACAAGGAGAAACAACGATGCACACCACTACACCTGGAATTACAATACCAAGTATAGCTGTCACTATTGTCAGGAATATGGACACATTCTTGAAAATTGTAAAAGAACACATTTCAGAGTGAACTACAGCAAATGGTTAAGTCAAACCACATGTTTTAGTTGCTTGAAGACTGGTCATATCAGCAAGAATTGCCTAACAAAGTCAAAAGTACCCAATTCAAAAGTCAACAAAGGAAAAGAGAAGGTAGGTGTTGAAAAAATCAGAGGGCAAATGAACAAGACTTGGAAGAAGAAAGATGAGTGCAACACATCAAATGGAGGGATCACTTCACCCAAGAGGTCAAGTGGTCACATCTCATCCAACTAAGCAAGGATAGGTGTATGGGATTGATATACAAATTTATATCATACATCAATCCCAAGACAAAGAAGTACTACAAAGAAGAAATCAGCATGATCAAAGATGCCAAGTCAAAATTTGAATTTTTTGTAAATACTACCAAGTTGTCCTTAAATGCCAAGTAAAGCTCTAGTGGATGCCAAGTTGCTAGTAGCGATTGAGTTGATCGTTGATGCCGAGTTGAGAAATGTCAATAGAAGTTGAGTGAAGTGGAAATCTAGTAGAAGCTGAGTAAATGAAATCCAATGGAAGCCGAGTCATGTTGAAACCTTCAAGTGTTGAGTTTACAGCTATATGCACTAAGCATTTAATGCTAGGTTTTAAGGCGTATAAGGTTGAATTTTGATCATTTTTATGCCATTTGAACATAGAGAAAAGATGAGAAGAGTGCAGAAGCAATCAAACATCAACCTTGAAGCCTTTTGCACCAATTTCAATAGTGATTCAACATAAATTTTGTCGATCTAAGGTATTTATCATGTGCCAAGCTATGTAGTTTTTAAAGTTTTAACATATTGAAACCCTAGATCAGTATAATGGCTTCTAGTTCAAAGAACCCCAAAGGAAAGGAAATTCATGAGATCTAGCTGGTTAGTAATGAAGTAAAACAACCTGAATTTAGACCTATTCCTGAGGTAGCTTACAAAAATGAACCTGCCGACATGTTGTCCATACTTCCACCCAAGGTTGTTATGGTGCAAGATGTAAGGAAGTGTTACAACTATAAAATAGGATTATTAGGTGACCTTGAGATATTCCAAGCCTATGAAAAACTATGTGATAACAAAATTTTGAAGGATGAGTTTTAGATAGTTGAGAAGAACGGTTTAACAAATGTCGTAGTTTGTCCCACATGTTTCAAAATAGAATGGATACGGATTGTTCTTAGCAGAATTCACAATGGATGTTTGAGGTTGGAAATAGGACCAATTAAGATTACCAAAAGGATAGTACATAGGGTTACAAGTTTCCAAACCCTAGATTGGCCTAAGATCCTGCACAGTGATTCCAAAGAAGTTATTGAAAGGAATACAAGGGGTAAGTGGAATAAAAGGGGTATGGCAATTGATACTGTAATAGATCCTCTTCTAGATTTTGCAGTGAGAGTGATATCTCACAAATTTAACCAATCCAACAGATTAAATAGTGTACCATGTATAACTATTGATGTAGCTTACAAGCTTGTGAAGACAGATCATACATATGATCTAGCAGAATTGATGTTGCAGCAAATAAATGAGAACCTAGGAGCAATAAGAAGGTCAAAATGTGCTCAATGCAAGTTTGGTTTAGTCCTTGTCTACATATTTTTCTATGCAATGGAAGAGTTTCCTTCAATTGGAAAGGTGAATTGGAATTCAAACAAATCTGCAATCACTCAAATCAATGAGTACATTGATCAGATGGGTGACAACTTTGAAGCCCAAATGACAAGTTATTTTGAGGATTTTAAGAAATCCATGAAGCAAAGAGTGAGAATACTAGTTTCCCTAGTGGAAAAACATATCAATGACATATGATTTTTGGTTGACATTAACTATACCTACATTCAAGCAGTAGTTCCAAGGGTGAGATGGCTAAGGTCATTGGGATATGAACTTAATGTTGATGAAGCCTCAACAAAAATAACAACATTTCTTTCAAAAGAGATTGATAAAGAGGCTCCTCATTTTGGAACATATGATGTTGTGTGCTCCAAGGTTGATATGGAACTTAAAAAAACCTCCACCCTAAAGAAGAAAGATAAACTAGTGAAGAAGATAAAGAATAAATTTGGTGCAAATATTGAAGAGGCATTAGATGCTCAAGAGGAGGAAGAAGAAGAAGAGCAAGAGCAAGGGCAAGATCCTATGGAGTTAACCCAAGGCTTAGGAGAAGATAAGGAGGAAGGTGTCAAAGAAGAAGAAGCCAAGGAAGCACCTATACAAGCCAAGCAAAAGAAGAGAAAGGCTAAAACTTAGCCTCTAGCTTAGCCCAAACCTAAGTAGGTAATCAAGCCTACACAAGCCAAACCAAGGAAACCCGCAACAAGGGCTACCACAAGGGAATCTTCACAAAAGGCCGAGGAGGAAACAAAAGAGAAGAAGAAGGCCACTGAACATATTGGTGAAGTGTAGAAGAGAAGAAGAAAATATGTAGCATGACCAAATTTTGATGAGGAGAAGATTGAGACAGAGGATATTAGCCAATTCTGAGTGGTAAGCCATCCTCCCAAATCTGCTATAGATAAAATTTGTGAAAATATTAAGAATGTAGATTTGAATGATTTGAAAAGCCTTGATTTCAACAAACTAAGTAGAAAAGAGCAAAACAAAATAGAGGAATCTGTATATGCCATGATGGCTGAATTCAAAAACACACCTCTAGAGCTAGACAATACCATGCCTAGGGAATTATATGAGATAATTGAAAACAAATGGCATTATTGTCTGAAAATGGAAAAGGAGATCAAAGATTCTACCTTAGCACAAGTGATGCTTAACCTGACAAGAGGTCAAATAAGTAAGGCTAATAAGAAACATGGTGGAAAATTTGCACCTAAATACAAAGCCTTCAGCATACTACAAAATAAGATTGAGGATGTAGTAGATAAGTCCACAAAATTGTGGAAGACAATCTACAACTTGACTGATGACAAGGATGAAGAAGAAAATAAGGTAGAGGCCAGTGCTAAGGAGAAGATAGAAGAAAAGAAAGTGGAAGAGAAGCAAGAAGAAGAGAAGGAGGAAGAAACAAAAAAGGAGATGAAGAAAAGAAAGGAGAAGATAAGGAAAAAGATGAAGAGGAAACACAAAAGGGAGAAGATGTGGCAATAGCTAAGTAGTGGCAGCAAGAGGAACAAAGTGTGCAAGACACACAAATGCCACCCCCTAGCCCTCCTCATGTCACCATCACACCTATAGACACTATAACAATCAAGGATGTTCCTAACAATTTTTCTCAGAACATTAGTCCCCTAACTGTAGAGGATCTCTCCAAGATCCTTCACCAATCAAATTTACAGGCACAATTATCCACAAATCTTGTATTGGTGAGTGTATATGAGCTATAGAAGGCAGTAGCAGAACCAAAAAGAGACAAGGTGAAACCACAAGAACCACCTTTCATATATATAGCTAATAGTACTCAAATTTTAATGCTTCCACCACCATCTCCAACAATTGCAATAGCAGTAGGTGAGACCATTCAGAAGCTGAGTGCAGAAGAAGGGAATTCTAATGAGGAGAAGGAGGATAAATCAAAGGAAGAGGAGTAGGCTGCTATTCAAACACTGGTAGAGTTACCAAAAATAGGCACTCCTACAAAAACTCTTCAAAAGCTAAGCACTAAAGCCATACCTTTACAAAACTCAACACCAGGCTCAAGCTCAACCAAGTTGACCAGGGCACTTCACTATGGAGACCCTGAGTTAGATGAAGACAAAGTCATACTATCTTATGAATCAAAGACTATCACCATGGAGCAGATTACATAAATGCAGGATGCATTAAATAGAAGAAGAAGACAAGAAATACTCAAAAAAGAGTATAAACATAAGAAATCACTACATGAGATTAAGGACATCTTTATAGATGCCTTCAACTTGCAATCACCAAATGAGTCAACTCCTATAATGGAACAATTATCAGATATAGTTGACTAGGTGATGAGTGAAGACCAGGATACTAACATCAAACTTATGGAGTGGTCTAAAAGGAAGTTTCAAGGAAATGTAAATGAGAAAATATCAAGTGGCATAGCACTCCAACAAGTTGAATTGGCCAAGAAAATTTAATAGGTCAAAACTGTACTTGAGAACATTTTCTCATTGTACAAAAAGTTGTGTGGTTTTTCCAATCTCACACAAGAGACAATCCAAAGGATAATGAGCTTGGAGAACAATTACATATTCAATTGATCAACAATTACAAACTTAGTGAATTGAGCAACAATTACATATTCAATTGATCAAAACAAAGCAAGGGACACAAACAGATATCATATCAAGAAAGGATCACATCAAAATGATTAGATCAAGTGCCTGAAATCAGTAATTGAAGATTGTAAGCAATCAGGTCTAAAGATTTCTAATACTTTTTTGCAACTGTATTAGATAGTGGAAATCCTATGTTGATAGGTTAGCTTAACAACTATTTTTTAGATCCTTTAAAGAGGTGACTAAATCCTTTAACAGGGTGACACTTCATGTAACATGTTTTTAAATCCTTTAACAAAGTCACTATTGACATAGTGTAAATTCTTTAATAGGTTAGGGCTTTCACAGGGCAGACCATCACAAGTGGTCAAACAATTATTGCTGCAGTGATTTTGTGTGTATCATTCCCACCCCAGTTTTACCTTCTTATTCCTGGAGGGTTTCTAGGTTACCAAATTCAAGTGTCATGTGTTGATGCATGTGTTTACTTTATGTTTTATGTTTACATGCATGAAATTTACTTTTAGTTATTTGTTTTTAAGAATTTGAGAAGGATAAAGTGTGGTACTTTTGATTCACCCCCTACTCTTAGAAGTACTCTTCTCATTTTAATATCCCAATAGCATCACCCTCAAACTGCTAATGGGTTTGTAATGATAGGTGTCCAAATGTGATGTTTTTCCTTATAATATTAATAATTTCAATGTCAAAGTTAGAAAAGAAAAGTTTGACCCACTATCAAGGGACTACCCTAAGATAGATTTTCTCAAGTCTCAAGTATCTTCTTAGTAAAATTGTTTTAACAAGAAGTCTAGCCAAGTGGGTAATAATTATAAGTGAATTTGATATAGAGTATCCATAGATGAGAAATCAAAAGACACGTGATTTTTGACCAATTAGTTGAAGCACTTATTTCTAGTGAAAAACCAATGCAAATAGAGTTTCTACATATTGATATTCTTACAACTAGTAGAAAAAACATGGAAGTTATTTTTTGACATGTTATATCACAACATATCTCAATTAAAGGAATCTTGTTCATCACACCTCAAGGGGTACACTATACAAAAGTAAAAAAAATATTATTGTTACCAAAATTTTCGCATGGATCAATTTTGAAAGAGGCATAAATTTTTTCAAGAAAAAAGGCACATTCTTCTTATTCCTACAATTTGTGATTTGTTGATAAATATAATCACTTTGAATCCAAAAATGACTTATTACATTTTAAGAAGAAAATAATATGACATACAAGTAAAACTGTGCAAGCTTTTTTTGAAAAATATGATATTTTATTTATCAAAGTATTGTACAAATGCTACAAGAAACCCATGATACAACCATGCAAGGAATACAAAAGATTCACTTAACAAATTAGTTAATTGAAATAAACATAATCATAAGGTGTTGCAAGTGCCAAAATACATCTAGAAAATGAGCGTAACAAATTGCACAAATTTAATTGGCTGAAAGCATATAGAAAAATGGAAATTTCTATTGGAAAAGAGGCAATAATATTTATAGAGAAAAAAAATTTAAAAACACTAGAAAAAGAGGTCTCGAGAAAAAATACAAAACTTACTTTTATGGGGTGCAAGCATAACCTAGATCTTACTTTGAGTTCAAACTCTAGCCACCCTAGAGTTGAGGTTATAGAGTAAAAAGTAAATGAAGAATTAGATAGAAATCTGGTTTCCATCATCACTTGATCCATGGAAGTGATAGAAGGGGCCAAAGAATGCATTTGGTTATTGAAAGGACCGTCATTCCTTTGCAAAAGTATTAAAAGGGCATGGGGAAGCATTAACATCATCAATAGAAGGCTCAAGAAGTTGTTATGCATTAAATGGGAAATCCTTGTAACATGCCATGGCTGCAAGAAGTCAAATCACACTACTGTCAGAAAATGTGGGAAGGGATAACCTACAATATTAACCCACCTGTATACACTAATAGAGTTGACCTGTGTGTAAAAGATAAGGTCTTCCCAAAAAAGTAGTGGACCATCAATGTAGATCTTTCCATTTGAAATGGATGGCCTAGATGCTCAAAAAATCTCCGAATGAATGATTAAAACACAACTATTGATGAAGATACCTTTTAATCTAATGATTGACGCATTTCCCAATGAATAGTGGAAGAAACAACAAACACTTTTTCTATTTTGCAAGCTTCCCATAATGACCTTTGCAAAATAGCACAATGGGATAACATGAAACTCAAAAAAACAATAGACCAAGCCACTTGGCCAAAGAATAAATTGAGCTAGTACATCAAGCTACTTAGGAGAAGAACAGACCGAGCCACTTGGTCAAAGTACACCGTGGACAAAACAAAAAGTTAATTGCCAACTAAAATGTTAACTGCACCAAAGAATCCAACCCATTAAAGATCTCTTAGATCATCTCATTGATGGGTTGAATGGGGGCACATTTGTGGTGACTCAATGGGATGCTTATGTGCTAAGCATGAACCAATAGCCTTAAGCAATTCATTGGGCATGAAGTCACCAAAAAATGTAAGATTCATTATCCCATTTACAACTTCACAAAAATCTATAACCAACAAACAACAAAAACTTTGGACAACTCCTAGGCAATGGTGCATGTGCACTTCTTGGCAAGAAAAACATCTACTCTAATATGTACACAAAACCTTTAATCTCCTCTAGAAGAGATTTTTATGATGAATCCCATTAACTGGGATTAGAAGAAATTCACCATTGGGCCTAGATAGCTGAAAAGTGTTGGCCTCCTTGCAGTTAGTAATAATATATGGGGCACGCCACCTAGCATCAAATTTGGAGTGCCTACCTGGTTTAGCTCTATCAACAACCCATTTGAGGACAAGATCATCCTCTTTGAAGACTCTAACAATATCCTTTTTTGTCAAAACTTCCTTTAATCTATTGTTGGTGTGCTTCAATTGTACACATAACTTCTTGTCTTTTTTCCTCTAGTTCGATTACCTCAGCCATCTTGACTATCATGATATCATTTTTGACTAGCTCCAATTGATGAGCTATTTCAAAAGAGGGAAACTCAAGTGAAATGGGAATTATTTCTTCCATTCTATGTACTAGCATGAAAGGGTGAGTTTCCAATTGCTCTCTTGGGTGTAATTCTATCATCCCAAAGGGTTGCCCTCAATTTGGTATTCCAACACCTTTGATTATCTTCAATTGTCCTGTTTATTATTGTAATCAGGTTCTTATTGGAGGGCTTAGCTAGCCATTTCATTAGGGATAATAATTTGAGGAAATTATCAAAAATATTCCATGGTCAACTACCCAAGAGCATATATGAGTTCTAACAAAAGACTTAACATCATGATCTAATATGATAGTTGAAGGAATACCAAATTTGGTCACAATTTCATCTAGAAACTAAACCATTGAAGCCTCTGTGGCATCCCTCAAAGCTATTGTGTCTACCGATCTTGTTAAGTAATATATGGCTGGAAAGATCCATTTATGACCAGAACTAGAGGGTGGGTTTATTGGACCAATGAAATCCAGACCCCATTGGGTGAAAGGTTGATATGATTGAATAGGATGAAGGAGAAGGGCATCTAACCTTTATTTTCTTGAGAACAAGGTACATTTCTTACATTTACTCACCCACTTATATGAGTCATTGAATAATGTTGGACAATAATAACCAGCCTCACTATCTTCATTACTATAATCCTAGCTGAAAATTGACTACCAGTAGGGCCATCATGGAATTCTTTTAACAACCTGTTGATTTGATCTATATTGATACATCTCAATAGGACTCCATTAGAATCCTTCCTAAATAATATTCCAATACCCAATACAAAATGAACAGATTGTAACCTAAACTATCTTCTCTTAGTTCTATTTAGGCCTTGTGGATATCCTTCTTCTACGAAGAAGGTAGTCATGTCATGCAACAAATCATTCTGATTTTCATTCTCTATTGGTTGCTCATCTTGTATTAAGAGGAACACCTTCTTAGGTGTCTCAAAAATGAGACCATTTTCTCACATAATCATTTGCCTCTCACAAGCTTGGTGATCTTAATTTCAATGTTATACTCCATGACCTTGGTGACCCATCCAGCTCTCTTTTCATTTATATCCTTATTTAAAAGGAAGTCCTTTACACTTGTATGTGGAACCAAGATCTGGACCTTCTTTTTGGATAGAATATGTCTAAACTTTTTGAGAGCCCTTACCATAGAATGAACCTATCTTTCCACATAGCTATACACGCTCTCATAGTCCTTAAGCTCTACACTAATGAAAGTAATGGGCTGCTCCAACTTCTCTTTATTTAATTGTGTTAAAATAGATGATTTTTTTAATCTCTTCCAAGAGAATATAGAATGAAATATTTATCAAAGTTAGGCTTGACAAGAGTGGGAGTCAATGCAATTGATTTCTTGATCTCTTTAAAGCTAGAATTTCCTTCCTTGCTCCAAGTAAACATCATGTTCTTCTTCAATACGATTGTAAGAGGCTTAAGAAAAGTAGTGAGATTAGGGATGAACCTTCTCACAAAATTTATCCTACCAAGAAAAATCTACAGTCCTTTCCTGTGGTTGGGAAGTGGAAGAGAGAGAATTACTTCTACCCTTTCTAAATCTATTGTTAAGTCTCCCAAGATGAACACAATGTGTCCCATTTGATGAAGACTTTCTTCAAATGATCAAAGTGATATGTTGCATGCTTTGAATAAATAGTTATATCATCAAGATATATTAGCACAAAATTTTCCAACACACCCTTAAAAGCCATCTCCATTTCCTTTTGAAATGTAGCGCCCGCATTAGCTAGTCCAACTAGAATTTTACAATAGGCACAAGTACCCCATTTAGTATTGAATGTTATCTTGTATCAATCTAATTCCTAGACTAAAACTTGGTTATAGCCTAAAAACACCATCTAAGAAAGAAAACCTCTCCAAGTCACTAAATTTGGACAAAATTTGTTCCATAGAAGGAAGGGGATGGTGATATTTGAGAGAAGCCTTACTAAGGTCCCTAAAATCTACACATAATTTGGTTTCTCCATTCTTCTTTCTAACAAGAACAAGATTGGCTACCGATGAAGAGTGCTTGATAGGAAAAATAATATTAGCCTCTATGACTTTGGAATACCCTTTTCTCATTAAGGGTTCAATCTTGGGGTTGATTGGTCTTTGCATTTTCCTAACATGCTTTGCATCATGGTTTAATTCTATGGTATGTTGGGATAATCTTGGGTCAAAACTTGTTAAGTCTTCATATGTCCAACCAATAACATCACTAAACTCTTGACATAAATCAATGAAAACTTCTTGCTCATTCTCAGAGCATACCTTTCCCAAGATAATAGTCTTTCCATGACAACAATGATGACAAGTATATAGTCATCTTTCCTTGTAGCCAGGTTCAAAAATTTTCTTCTCACTTGATCATCTGAGTTAAATATACCCTCTAAAGAGACTAGGCCCTTAGGAAAATTATGGGAATTAAGGTTCATGATTTGATCTCCATATTGGCTTTGTAGCTTAGATTGATTTTTAGTAGAGAACTCTACTTCATTCTGCTAGAAATATTAACAATTTGCATATCAAAATCAAAGACTTACCAATTTGTAAAATTGTCTAGGACAATAGGCCTTATAACAAGCCTAGTATGTTGTTCCTTTGCATCTGCAACATGTTTTGGTATATCATATTGAGAACCAATTTCTGCAAGTCTATCAACATGTTTATTCTTATTTCTAAGAACACTTCAAGAATATTGAATGCCTAGAAGCCCTCAAGTAGATCCCAAACTCTATGCTTGTATGATTTGAAAAGGTCATTATTTGTAACATTCTAATTTATGATTTGATTCATAAATAACTCACTATTCCCAAACACCTTCAAGAACCTTATACCTCTTCTTTGTGCAAGTTGGAGACCTTGGATCAAGGCTTCATACTCAACAACATTTTAAGTGCAACTAAATTGAAGTCTATATGAAAAGTAGTATTTCTCAAAATTTGGAGAGAGAAGCATTACACCAAAACCTGAACCATTTTTATTCCTTGAGCCATCAAAGAACATATTCCATAATCCATTAGTATCTTCTTGTTCTTTCATGAGATTGGGAACAGAAGCATCTTCCTCAAGTATACAATAAGTTCCAAAGCCTATCTCTTCATCTTCTTGTATTGGACCAAATTGGAAAGCATTAGCCCACTCATCTAAAAGATAACCAAGAACCTTTATTAAGAGAGTAGCATGTTCATGAGTTATGCATTCTTAATCCTCTTCATGGATTGTGCAATTCATATTTATGGGACTAGGTGTATAAGTCTCTATGTGATCAAGGGCCAATTGTTCTACCTTTATGGAAGACTTTGTTCCATTTCTAGTCCTAAAGAACATGTAGGACCAATCAGATGCAATAAAGCCACCTATTTGTGCATTAAAGTCTCTAGATAGGAAAATAGAAAAATGTGGAGGAAGCTCAACAATTGATATGTCTTGTATGATAGTATAGCTAGGACATGCATATAATACCATTTTTAAATTTTTATAACACTCCCACTATTTGAATGAAACTACCATCCAATTGAACAACTCCCTTAGCTAGTGGCTCATACTTAATACCAAGAAGATCAGCTACACACTTTGGCATCACTGAGCTGCTAGCTCTAGAGTCTATCATACAATTATGAACTAATTTATCTCCTATAACCAAAGAGAGATAAAAGGGGGAGGTTTTTTCTTCTTACTTGTATCTTATTCCCTCATAGGATGCACAAATCTTGTTTCTCCATCCATGGTAGTTGGTTTATTTTGTACTTTTACAATCTTCAATTATTTTTGTAGTAATTCCAATTGAAACGATATTGTGAGGACATCCCACATTGAAACACTAACATTGGTTCTCTTCATTTGACTACAACATTGAGAGGAGTGTATGTTGACTTGGCCAGAACCTTAGTGACCACAAGGTCTAGTATATGAATTGGAGCAACATGAGGCTCCTTAGGCTTCTTGTTGTTCTGATTTTGCAATGGAGAAACAACATCATGTTGTACATTTGCAATTGTAGCATGTGGAATAGCATTAAAATTTGAATCTTGATTTGATGGAAGATGGGGAACTCTCTATAGCTCTCTTTTTTCTTCTAGTGATATGATATACACAATCTTTACCATCATGATTCACATGGAAATAATCTCCAGGCTGATAGTTCATAAAAGTGTTCTCTACTCTTATTTCAATGTCATATGCAATTGATAGAGTATCTCCTCCCATGGTTTGCAATGTGGTAGCAATATCACTATTGAAAGCTTTAAGATAATACAATAAATCATTACTAGGAGTAGGCTTAACTGTAGTAGGAATTATATCCCATATTTTTTGAAATTTGTCATAAACTCATGGGGTGTTCTTTTGATCATAGTTAGCTGCTCCAAAAGTGATACACGATCACTTTTATCTTCAAAATATTTGCACAACCCTTCACGCGACTCATCCCAATTATGGATGGAGTTATGTGGTAATCCCCTATACCATTGTAAGGTCTCTTAATGATGAAGCTAAAATTAAAACATCAATATAATCCTCAGTAATACCATGTATCATGACAATGTTTGGGGTCAGATTTTGATGGCAATTTGTGATGACTATGTAATTTGTTGTGATTTTCATTTTTTTGCAATTATCTTTGATGTCATCACAATACTAATGTTGGCAACATAATTGTGATGCCCACATGAGTAGGAAAAAAATAAAAAAAATACAACATCAATCCTTCCCTATATGTTTTGATCGATTGTGGAGAGTTGTGCCCGAAAAAGGGTAGAGATCTCTAAACAAGGGTGGAGAGCTCTGAACATTGTCATGCCCTTGTTATCTCTACATTTTTTTGTCGTGCCCTTGCTTTGTGATTTATTTTTTGTGCCCTTGTGATCTTTTCATTTCATTACCATGCCTTTGCTCTGTGATTTCATTATAATGCCCTTGCTCAGTGCTTTCGTTATCATGTTGCACCCTTGTGATCTCTGTGCCCTTGCTCTATGATTTTGCTATTATGTTATGCCCTTGTGATCTTTGTGTGCTTGCTCTATGATTTTCTTCAAGGGCTATGTAAATTTTCTTTTCTTTTCCTTCTAAACATGTATCTCTTTATATTTCCTTCTAAACATTTATATCTTAGAGATCTTTTTTAAGCTACTTATTAGATCTTAGCACAATAGAAAAATTGATCCAGCTATATACATATTATAGAATCCAAATAATAAAACAATAAAACTCAACCCATGCTAAGTGACTTACCTCAAGATCCTACACAAAAATAATGTAGACTAGGAAAAATGGGTAGAGTTTGCAAGAAATTTCACAAAAATATATCATAGCAGATATTTTTACAAACAAACTAACCATAACCTAGTTAAATGGATATGGTTGCTGATTAGCTGGGTTGATTACAAATTCTTGTAGAATTTTCATTAGATTAGGTATAATAAAATGACATAGTTGGCAGGATCAAATATATTTTTCCAAGGTGATTAAATTACATATTCAAATGTGTCACTTGCATGCCATGCATGAAGCACATTCCCTAATTTATAATGAATGGTTGGATATAAAGGCTCCATATACTAGCCCAACAATGGAAGCCGAGGATGCAACCATGCATATATTAACACACTCTCCCTACAATGATCCCAAGCATCTAGTGCTACTGTTAATTTGGGCATCACTACATGATCCAGAATGTTATGAAGTATTGAAATTGGTAGTAACTTATCCCATGTCTCCAGAAAATGTAGCATAGGTTTAGGGTCTCTTAGCTCCTAGGAATTTGTAGCAGCTATTCTCACTATTGGAGGAATAACTTTAGTGAAGAGTTTAGTGTAAGGAGTTGAAGAAGCAAGTTCTTCTATGTAAATGCCATAATCATGAGGCTCATTCCCTTGCAGAAGCCTCTGCCACAATGACATTACCTCTAAACCATGCAAAGGATGTTGAAGTCATTCCCAACCTTAAAACACTCTTATAATTATTTGATACTTGGGATCATCACAGGGAGACTATGCCAATACTTGAAATAATCTTATAAGAAAATGCAGATGCAATACATGACAAATTTCACAACTTGTAGTCCTCCTGATATTTGGACTGTAAATTCTCAAAGACACTTGCAAGTGATTCCAATGTCATATTACCTACCACAACACTTTCCTAGATTCTATCCAGTGGCTCTCATAATATCCTTTACATTGTCTATTTGTTGTTTCTATTGTGTAGTCTCTTTCTAAAGCTGCTCCTTCTCCTTCTCTCTCATGCCTTAAATTTTGATTATCAAAATTCTAAATATCTGCCTCAACCATATCTAAAATCAACTTCACATTGTGTTATAACTTTGGCATAGGTGTTTGATCATCGATAGCTTTCATTTCAACATTCAAGTTTTCAAGATTGGTCAACACCCTTACTTGCTGACCTCTCATGTCAAGTACCTTCTCGACTATTTCAAGAACATGTTCTTTCTTAGGAGCTAACAATTATTTAGGTGAATTTTCTTGTAAAACATTAATTTTGTTGAACATTGTAAACTCTTAGAAAGTGCATTGTTATTTTCATGTATGTATGTATATATGTATGTATATATGTATATATGTATATATGTATGTGTATATGTATGTATGTATGTATATATATGTGTATGTATGTATATACATATATATACATGTATATATGTATATATGTATATATACATACATACACACATATATTTATGTGTCTATGTATGTATTTATGTACATATATATACATAGATATCTTGTGGATTATGGATTATGGATTATAAACCAAAAAAAGAAGAAACCACAACATTAATCATTCCCCATTTTTTTTGATCAATTGTGGAGAGTTATAGGTGAATTAGGGTTGAGAGCTCTAAATGAGGGTGGATATTAGTGGAGATCTAGGATTTTGGTTCCATTCCCTTATGATCATTGCATTTTGTTGCCATGTCATGCCCATGTGATCTTCGTGCCCTTGCTCTATGATTTTCTTCAAGGGGAGAAGAGGTACCTATGTAAATGTTTTTTCTCCCTTCTAAACATGTATCTCTTGTTGATATATAATAGCTTTGGTCAGATTTGAGGATAACTTTATGATGATTGTATACATATGTGCATGTATGTATGTATATCAGTTCACTATATGAACTTCTTTACATGCATAAATACACACTTACATAGTACTTGTGCCAAATTAAATTAATTATCCATCTCTTGAATTCACACAAGCAACTATCCTTGCATTCAATCGAAACAATTCATACCAAACTAAGTATGCAAAAATTTGTACTTATAAATTATATTATCTCTTGGTGATTGAGTAAAGATCTCGTGCATAATATCATCCAAGTAATGATCATATGCATTCACATTAAGTCATAACATAATCAAGAATATGATCCATTTATGTTTATACAGATCAACAACTTAATATAAATCATGTTTGGTTAAGCATTAACTAAAATAGTATATCTTGGTTAATAATTGTTTATAACAATAGTATGTCATGAGTGGTGGTGAAGAGGACCAAGACACTGTTGTGGATTTTGGTTTAATATTTTGGTTTCTCACCTATTTAGCCTAGGATAAATAAGTCTTGGATGAAGAATCCATGGTTGTAATGAAAATACACCTTCATGTATACCTAGGTCACTTTGGGCAAGTTATAAACCAAAGTTTCTAGTTGGGAAAAATTGGGTCTTTTTGAGTTTTTGATTAAGATAACCTAGGATTAGGGTTTTTTAGTTGTTTTGGAAAAAGTTGGAACCTTTTCCAAGTCTTAGAATTGAAAAATTGTGAAAATTGCAAAAGTTGCACTTTTTGTGCAATATTGTAAAAGTTGCTAAAAAATGCAACTTAGTTGAAAAGAAGTTGTAACTATTCAAACAATAGTGGATTTTTGTTTGTATAATGTAGGAAGGATATATACCTGATTTGTGAGGTCACAAAGGGTAGATTGTATGGATTAGGAGAAGTTGCAATAAGAGATTTTAGTAATTTTACTAGTTTCTTATAATTTGTTCATACTATACAGATTGGCAAGCATGATCAGATGATTGTTTGAAGAATATTTTTGTCTTGCCTTTCTGTTTCTTTTGGTTTTATCATTTTTTGTGGAGTTCTGTTCAAGTTATTTCATTTTTTCTAAAAGAGGGTTTGTAGGACAACAATTTTGTGCAAGCTTCAAAGATGGACCCATAGATGTGACTCCCACGGTTGATTTTTAATGGCCGCTTGGGGAATGGAAGTTATATGGGTCCTCTTAGTGATTCTGAGGTTTCAAGATTAGGAAATGTGTTTTTCTATTTTTCATAACCAGCCCTAGGTCAACTACCTATGAGGATCTGACCTTGTGAGTGTGTTGTTTGGAGTATAATAGGAGAAAGAGACCTGTTGGAGGACTAAAGTGTTTGGAATGAAGTTGGAGGAAGGTGAATAGAAATTTTTGAGTTTTGGGTGTGTTTCCATGACCCCACTTTCCCATAGTTGTTTTGTAAACCAATCCCAATTAGGACAATTAGGACTGCATTGCTTAGTGAAGGAAAGGGAGTGCTGGAGTGGAAGTGAGTCCTAGTGCTTTGGGATTGGATATAACTCTAAAAAGGGTATCTGGAACCCTTATTTCTTTTAAGGTTTGTTTGGGACTTTTGAAAGTTAGACACCAAAAACCTCTTGAGGAGGCCTAATAGGGCTACTAGGTGAATTTGGGTTTGATACATTATGGAAGTGTGGGGTCAAACCAATGATGTATTTTGTGTTATCTAGATGCCCCAAGTCCATTTCATGCCTTGGAACCATTGGAGAAAACCATTTTTTTATTTTCCTCATGTTGGCCTAGTTGTGGGGATTAGGTCCTGAAGCCATAATTTGGATGAATTTGATCCTTAGACTGTGGGTGCTTGAAGAAGTTGTTAGTATTTTTTTCTTAAGAATTTGGAGGATTTGAACTGGTTATGACCTTGTGAGAAGGTTGGGGATTTGGTAACTTTTTGATTTGGTGTTAGAGTGGGGTAGCCTATTTACACCTTTCTAGTTGTGCACTCTGCATTAAGTGGACATGAGACATGTCCTCTTGTGACATTATTTTTGGCTTTGTGTCTTTTGAAAAAATACTTATATCAAACTAAAAAACCAAGAGAGGCATCAAAATCAATAAAATTCCTTGCCCTTCGGTGTTTAGTAACTTCAATATAAAGAGCAGAGATTACTAACAATTATGTTCTTAAAATAGAAAAGACATTCATAGTCAAATATATAAGAAATATAATCACCTTCAACATCTCTTTATATTTCCCTCAATAGGTGAATAGAGAAGCTTCTATTTGTGTGTGTGTGTGTGTGTGTGTGTGTGTGTGTGTGTGTGTGTGTGTGTGTGTGTGTGTGTGTGTGTACATATAGGAACATATAGAACAATAAAACTCACTCAAGCCATGTTAAGTGACTTACCTCAAAATCTTGCACACAAATAATGCAGACCAAGAAAAATGGATAAAGTTCGCAAGAAATTTTACAAAAACATATCATAGCAAATATTTTTAGAAAGAAACAAGCCATAACCCAGTTAAATGTGTCTAGTTACTAATTAGCTAGGTTGATTACAAATTCCTATAGAACTATCATCAAATTAGGTACAATAAAATGAACAACCAGTTGTTCCCAGCTAGTAAGATCAAAAACAGTTTTCCAAGGTGATAAAATTGTATGCATGCATGTATGTATGTATGTGTAATGCCCCACCCAGAGATCCTTGGAACAAGGATAAATATAACCCAAGATAAACAAATTTTACAAGTATGAGTGCACACAACAACATCTATAGGGATGAAAAAGATCACAACGGAAGACTAACCAACTATCCAAACCCAACGGATCTCCAAACACCACTTCCAAACTAACATGACCAACTAAAGATTGAAGAAAAACCTAGACTACATCATAACTTAAAATCTTTGAATTGTAGAGACAAGGAAATACTAGAAATTTCCCAAAAACCAATGGAGATACCCCTATTTTTTGCATTAGGACCAACAACAAAAAAAAAATCTCGCTTGAATAAGTACAGAACACCATGTGAGAAATTGTCTTTCATGTGAGGAAATGTAATAAAGGGCACAAGGAAGTACTTCGCCCAATAGCCCAAGTACCCCAACATTGGTGTGGGATTTCACGCAAGAAAGTACCAAAAGCCATGCAAGAAAACCCAGCACGCCATGCGAGATCTTGCATTCTCATGCAAGAATGCAAAATTTTGCATGAGAATCCAAAATATCATGCCATAACAAAAAAAGAGAAAAAGATAAGGACTAAAATTCCTCCACACCAAGGAGTACCAGATCCACATATTGAAGAAAGACACTTGGTCAAATAACTAAAAGATAGAAAGTTGTCTTGTAAGGACATCACTACTAAAGCATAATAACATCATAAGAACTAGAAATCTAATCATGCTAAAACATTAAACAATAGATACTCCAACTAAACAATGATAGCATCTAATCATATGCTAAAAAACACAAATAAAGTAATGCATCAAGTAACTACATGATCAAAACATGATATACAAGCATTCCAATGAAAGCATAAATCACAAGAAAACATACTCCAGAACCTGAAGTACCAAGTGAAAACATCCAACAATGGTCCCACTAGGACAAAAGATCATCTCTATACACCAATCCCCAATAGTGGTGAAGGTCGCTACATCTCCCAACCACGTGAAACCTATAGGTCCACTCCCACCATGCTGATGGATATAATGCTCCAACCATAAACACACATAAAGCAAACATCCATGGCTAACACTCATGCCAAATAGTATGATGACTGAAACCAAGAACAAAGATAATGCATAAACTATAGGCCCTATTTAAACACTCAATGGGATACTAAGTAGGGGCTAACATGATGGACAGTTGCTTGGCATCCAAAAGCCCAAGCTTAGATTGTGCAGATTCAACTACTCGATGGAAGGCTCTAGCACACTACTTTTTTTTATAATCTTAAGTTTCATTACCACCTAGTGTTTTAGTTAGTTATGACTTGATTAAAACTCCCTCTACCAACCTCTGGCACCATGATCACCAGGCTATGAGATAGAACCCCCTTCCATATGCTACCCTACCCTACCCATGCTCATCCAATGATGAGTGCCTGTACACATGCATATTCCCAACCCAACCCCAATGATCATAACTCTTAGAAGTACCACAAAAGATCAGGCCTCGCAAGTCACCCTACAAATGTATGCACATGTTCTTGTGTGCGGCACACCACCATCACGAAGATCATAACACAAGGATTGGATGAGAACACAAGCAAAAACACTCAATGGAAACAACTTGGGAGAATGAATGTTACACACATCCCAATGCAACATAAAATTGCAATAATGGTCTAACTAACATCCAAATGTATGATCTAGGTCCATTAAAAATATCATGCCAAGAAAACTCGAGAAAACATGGCAGCATGCAAGACAAGGCAAAACCCCCAAAACTAGAAAACTTTGAAAATGAAACCCATTCAGTCTCTAGGCACAAAAGCCTCAAAAATCCATTAAAAGTTGGGTTTGAACACCATATGAAAAAATGGCTAGCATAACAACACGAAACCCCAAACCCCCATCCCAAATACAAGGAAAATGATCATACCTGACCAACTGAGTAGAACCAACAAATAGAAATAGAGGGGAATGCTAGTTCTCAGCCTCCAGACTAATAGCTACCAAAAAAAGATACAAAATCTAAGCCAAAAAAAGAAAATGAGAGAGCCCTACTTGAAAACAAAAGGGGCAGAAATAGGAAACAATACAAAGGAAGAAATCCCCTACAAAAACTACTAGAAATCATAGCACAACAAGGTCTCCCAAAGCCGGATCCAATGAGACTGACCTCGCAAAGATCCCATGACCACAACTCTCAAAATGAACAAAAACATGATCTTCCAAAAGAGGATTCTCAAAAAAAGCTCTCAATTTTGTATTTTGCAAAAGTGAGAAGTGGGGAATTAAATTTCTCTTTCCATACTTATTCACTTTTTGAGTGAATAATTGATTAGGACAAATAGCTAGTTAGACTAGCTTGGATCCAAATCAACCCAAATGAAAATAGGTTATCCTTTGTAATAGGAATTCACCTAAGACAAAGCTATGAGAAGTTAAAAATCAATTAAATGAAGGCCAAAAAACCTAAAATGAAAATCATAAAAGGCCTCAACAACTTTGTGACAACACAAAACTCTAAATGCATAGACATGCTCACTGGTCTAATCACATAATACAAATGAGTCCAGGTTTAATAAATCACCATAAGGTTTATTTTAACATTTAAAGCTACATCAACCATACAAGGATGACATTGGTGAAATATGAATAGTTGAATCATTAACTACATGTGCCACTGCTAAGGATATAATTCCTACACACTAAAACACACAATCAAGTACAATTTCATATAATATTATAGCTGAAGCAATAAATACATTAAATACTTAATTAACCATTTATTTAATTTATACCTAAGTAATCCATTTACATCACTTACGTTCGCATAAAGCATAAGAAGCAAGAATGAAGTAAATATCCATAGCATAAAATCCATCACATAACAAAATCAGAGATACGTCCAAAATACCAGATAACCAAATATCATCATAGACCTACTATCATCTCAAAATGACACCAACATGCAATATGATAAAATAAATAATTAAGCAGTATAACATCAATGATACTAAAATCAAAGTATAACATCTGACCCTTAGGTCATCTCAAAGTACACAAACAAGAGTATCAAGTATCTCTCAAATCAAAATAAACAAGGTACAAATTGCAAGCATGAGAGGCACTACTATATATATATATATATATATATATATTTATGTGTATATGCATGTGTATATGTATGTATATGTATGTATGTATGTATGTATGTATGTATGTATGGACATATGTATATGTATATACATACATACATACATACACACACATATGTATGTGTCTATATATGTATGTATGTATGTATGTATCTATGTATGTATATACACACACATACATGTGTATGTATGTAAATATAAACATACATATACATAAAGAGAATATTCTCTAATCACCTATTGGGGGAAATATATAGAGATACATGTTTAGAAGGAAAAGAAAAGAATATTTACATAGGTACCTCTTCTCCCCTTGAAGAAAATCACAAAGCAAGGGCACACAAATCACAAGGGCATGACATGAAAATGAAATTGTAGATCAAGGGCACGATGATCACAAGGGCACAACAACAAAATGCATAGATCACAAGGGTGCAACAATGAAATGCAATGAACACAAGGGCAAGACAATGAAATCTTAGATCTCCATTGATCTCCACCAAGGGCACAAAAATGAAATACGAAGATCATAAGGGCACGACAATGAAATGCAATAATCACAAGGGCACAGTAATAAAATATACACCAGCGTTTAGATCTCAGAGCTCTCCACCCTCATTTAGAACTCTCCACTCTCTTTCGCACACAATTCTCCACAAGTGACCAAAACAAATGGGCAATGATTTATGTTGTGTTTTTTCAATACTCATGTGGGCATCGCAATTGCAATGCAAATGTCAGTATTGCAATGAAGCCAAGGACAATTGCAAAAAAAACATGAAAATCCACAAATTACCCTGCCATTGCAATTTGACCCCAAATGTTGTAGTGTTAACTTAAGTATTTTTAAGAATTTTAGTTTGAAGATAGAAAAACCTGTGGTTGAAGTTCTCACTATTGCAAGACAATTATTTGATCTTGTGATTAAGAGCAGAGGAAGAAGAAAGAAAATTTCTAATTAGATGAAGGCTTGCAACAAGTATGATTCATTTAATCTTGGTAGTTGCAGTAGCAAGAGAAGAGATGATATTTATAATAATACAATTGGTTATAGCAGTAAGTTTGGACAAACTTCTAGGATGATTGGTGAAGAGGATTTGTGGATTAAGAATGTGCATGGGATTTATGTTTTGAATTTCTTCATATGTTAATAAGTCTTTATGGAATATCTTTTTTTAATGAAACCTCGGGTGTCTAATGTAGGTGCATCCTTGGGCTATATTACCTTAAGCCCTACTTACAGTATCCCCTTAGGAGAAATCATAGACTCATGGCTCACTTTGATCAAGATTCCTCTTCTCTTATCTTTAGGAACCTTAGTGATCCCATGGTTTCTTATGACCCTAATCCTTCTATGGAGCATGAATCTTCTCATTCATCTCATGATGAGGATGAGGCTTTAAGGGTTCCTCCTAAACAAGTTCATAACATTGCTACTAAGATTGATAAAATGCATGATTGACTTCTTCAAGAGAATCACAATAATGATACTATGGTTTCTTTTGATGCACTTAAGAAAGAGATCTATAATGATGGACTACTTATATTCAACCATTTAATCCTCCTATTAATAGTCTTACTATTTCTTCTCTACCTATGAGTGTTCCACTTGCTTCATTTCCTATCTCAAAACCTTCATACAATAGTGTTCCTTACACTTATCCTAATCCTCCTACTATGGTTCCTAATGTCCCACCTATAGCACCTTCTATTCTAGCTAATTTTTACACTCTTCCTAGTGTGTCGAATGTGTCATTGCCACCTAGTTCCTCTATTGATTCCACTATCATTAGTATTGCTCAAATTTTTTCTTCCTTGCAAAAACAACTTGCTTCCCTTACTCAATACAAGTTTAATGTTCCTACATGTGATATGGGTAGTCCTGCACAAAAATAATGCAAACCAAAAAAAATGGGCACAGTTTGTAAGAAAAACATATCATAGCAGATATTTTTAGCAAGAAACAAGCCATAACCTAGTTAAATTGGTCTAGTTTCTAATTAAATGGGTTGATTATGAATTCTTGTAGAATTGTCATCAAATTAGGTACAATAAAACAAACAATCTGACGTTCCCAGCTAGCAGGATCAAAAATAGTTTTCCAAGGTGATAAAATTGCATATGTAGATGCATCACTTGCATGCCAGGAATGAAGTGCATTCCACAATTTATAATGAATGGTTGGATATAAAGGCTCCATACACTAGCCCAATAATGGAAGCCAAGGATGTAACCATGCATGTATTGGTACACTCTCCATGCGAGGATCCCAAGTATCTACTATTGCTGTTAATTTGGGCATCACTATATGATCCAAAATGTTGTGAAGTACTAGAGCCAATAGTAACTTCTCCCATGCCTCCAAAAAATGTAGCATGGGTTCAAGGTTCCTTGGATCCCAGGAATTTGTAGTAGCTATTCTCACTACTAGAAGAATAACTTTAGTGAAGAGTTGAGTGTAAGGAGTTGAAGAAGTAAGTTCTACTTCTATGTAAATGCCATAATTATGAGGCTCATTCCCTTGTAGAAGCCTCTACCACAATGACATTACCTCTAAACCATGCAAATGATGGAAATGTATGTACATATTTATGTATGTATGTATGCATGTATGTGTAAAGATATGTATGTATAAATGCATGTATGTATGTATATATGTTTGTATGTATATCTATGTATGTATATGTATTTATGTATGTATACAAACTAAGAAAAATGGGCAGAGTTAATGTAACTTATTAATGGACACTATATTTCCC